>OY744526.1:28506545-28529045 GCA_963556195.1 Sepiola atlantica
TAAGACATTCACAGCGAGAAATCGCCATTTTACAACAACTGCAAATAAATTTCCTCTCTTCTTCCGTATGCCCAACATTAAACAGAATTTCCATGAACAAAGTTTCTTTCCTAAAACTTCCCATCCGTGAAACACATTACCACCGGACTGCTTCTCTGAAGAAACAATTTTTTGTCTTCAAATCAAATGTCAACAACCACTTCTCATAACCTGTCCTCATAAGTAATCAAATTTCATTCATTCCATTAATCAGTTTCAATCTTCTCATGATATTCTTTATCATTCACCTGAAAATCAATTCATCTCGTTAGTCCTTATATTCCGGTGTCTTTTTGTACTTGACTAATACGCTTCACTTTATCTTGAACAATATGCTTCACTTTACCTTGAACAATATGCTCCACTTTATCTTGAACAATATGCTCCACTTTATCTTGAACAATATGCTACACTTTATCTTGAACAATATGCTTCACTTTTTTCTGTAACAATATGCTTCACAATATCTTGAACAATATGCTTCACTTTATCTTGAACAATATGCTTCACAATCGCTTGAACAATATGCTTCACAATATCTTGAACAATATGCTTCACTTTATCTTGAACAATATGCTTCACTTTATCTTGAACAATATGCTTCACAATATCTTGAACAATATGCTTCACTTTATCTTGAACAATATGCTTCACTTTATCTTGAACAATATGCTTCACTTTATCTTGAACAATATGCTCCACTTTATCTTGAACAATATGCTTCACTTTACCTTGAACAATATGCTCCACTTTATCTTGAACAATATGCTCCACTTTATCTTGAACAATATGCTACACTTTATCTTGAACAATATGCTTCACTTTTTCCTGTAACAACATGCTTCACAATATCTTGAACAATATGCTTCACTTTATCTTGAACAATATGCTCCACTTTATCTTGAACAATATGCTACACTTTATCTTGAACAATATGCTTCCCTTTATCTTGAACAATATGCTTCACTTTTTCCTGTAACAATATGCTTCACAATATCTTGAACAATATGCTTCACTTTATTATGAACAATATGCTTCACTTTACCTTGAACAATATGCTCCACTTTATCTTGAACAATATGCTTCACTTTACCTTGAACAATATGCTCCACTTTATCTTGAACAATATGCTCCACTTTATCTTGAACAATATGCTTCACTTTTTCCTGTAACAATATGCTTCACAATATCTTGAACAATATGCTTCACTTTATCTTGAACAATATGCTACACTTTATCTTGAACAATATGCTTCACATTATCTTGAACAATATGCTTCACTTTATCTTGAACAATATGCTTCACTTTATCTTGAACAATATGCTTCACATCATCTTGAACAATATGCTTCACTTTATATTGAAAATTCACAAATAACCATTCGTTTTCACAAAGAAAACATAAGCTGGCTTTGACATAGTCAACTTTGGTTGCCAAGGCCGCAGATCACGGAAGTTCGAGTCTAGGGGAAAATCACTTTTGCCGATTCCACATGTAAAGATCTTCTCATTTGATTATCATTTAGAGACCTTATACTCCTTTGCTTTACGCAGATAGTCAATTCAATTTTTCTATCATTTTCTGTCATATTTTGTTTTTGCAGATGAATGATCCAAAAATCTCTTACCGTTCATCATGAGTTTTATCTCTCTCGTTTTCAGATACTAAAATGGCTCGCCAACTTCTGTTTCTTATCTTGGCAACCTGTTTCATTATGGAAGGAGTTCTCAGCGCGCCTCCACCTCAACTCGCATCGGACGGCCTCTCTTTGTTCATGACGCCAAACGATATGGAAAGACTATTAAGTAAAGGTGAGTGAATGAATTTAGTACTAGCAACATTTTCAGTTGTAATTTGAGAAGATCAGTAAAAACAGAAAAAAATGAAAACATATTTTCAATTTTATTTAAAACAGATTTATTGATAAAAGAAAACTCTTTCTTGTCTTGATTGGTAATGATATATTTTTTATTTTTTATAATGAAATAATTTCAAAATTGTATTCTCGCTATTATCAGCCATCAATAATCGTGAGAAAGCCGATAGTTAAGGTTGGTCTCTACTAAATACATTTGGTTTAGAATTTGTTTGGTAAGAATTACCGATTGATATATATATATATATATATATATAACTAAATATATAAAATTAAGCCGGTCGGATTCTCGAAATCAGACCGTGATAGGTTACGTTCCATAAAATCAATATTTAATTCCGAATCATCAGCCAATTACGGAACTTAAACGTCTGTGTCCCTCACAAAAATATTTAAATTTCAATCGATTTCATCGACTCTTCTTTCGGTAACAGATACTTCCTGAGATTCGCTGTTATTTCTCATAAAAATGCAAATAACGCTGTAATTCACTGGATAAGACTTTCCTTTTATTTCATTAAAATATAAAACGATTTTCTCTCTTAACTTTCTAAATCCACTTTGTTAGATTAAAACAGTTTATTTTACAACAACAACAACATAAAATTAACATAAAAACAGTGATAAGCTCTCAGTTTTGTATCCGTGTCGACGTCTTGATACATTCAAACGATGACAGAATTAAATCATTTCACCAGAACTCTTGACGAACACAGCACGCAAAATAGCGGATTCTAAATCATTAGTTGACCCAAATCGACTGATGATTGTACCGCCTAAATACCAGTCGAGAATACGTTCTCGACAATCAGTCCGACAGAAACTGGCCATTTTGGTGGCTTTTATCTGTCGAACTGAGGTACATGACCTGTCTTGTGTAGTCCAAAGAGGTCCACCCCAGGCCTTGCCTTCCCTCTTTGGGAAGGGGTTGATTTATTGCCAATTGCCTGAGGCGCCCCTACCGGGCAAAGCCGACGATGCTGCACAGGTTAGTTTTAGAGGCCAGCCTGGCTTTTCCGCCAGGGTACTGGCTTTCTATTCCCACTTTCCGGTCTTTCGCCACATGTTCCTGCAGTGTGAAGGAAGCAAATAAACAGCACGCAAAAGTATCTGTTGTAATTGTTTAATAAGAACGATTGCAACAAATACCTTTTAGATTTAAATAACTCGTTTTAACCTAATGTGCATATAAGTATATGTTTATTTATAAACAAATATGCATATCAGTATATGTTTATTTATAAACAAATATGCATATCAGTATATGTTTATTTATAAACAAATATGCATATCAGTATATGTTTATTCATAAACAAATATGCACATATGTTATTTTTTTTAATTATTGTGCATTACATAATCTATTACTACTATTATCCAAAACAAAAATTAACGAAAAATTTAAATAGCTGTTTTTTTTCTTTCTTTTTTCTTCTTCTCTTACCCATCGTCCGCCCACACCAAAAACATAAGTAACATTTCCTTTGGGGTGATTGAAACTATTCTTTAAAATCCCCTCGCCCTAACCCAATAAAATAATCATTTAAGCAATTCCTTCTTTTTTTTTCAATATCTTTCATAATCTAAGGCCGGCATTACGTTAACAGTGGCTATATTTTATTTACGTCCTCTTCAGAAGGTTAGACATAAGATCAGGTGTGGGGTTGAAAAGCCAGCGCAATATGATTAGGGCGCTCTGGCTTAAAAATGCCTGAGCAAACCCACCGACATTTCCACGTAGGGGCGCCTCAGACAATTAGCAATAAACCCACCCCTTCTCAAACACTGGGAGTGTGGACATCCTGAAACTGAACAGAACCATACCCAGTGATGTTGCTTAAAAGTAAATTAATTCATGACGAAATTAAATTCCACAATTAGCATTTCGATTAAGTCGTGACCAATTTGATTGAATTAACGAGAATAGTTTTTATTTTTATAAAATACAGTTTTCATTTTTATTTTTATTTGGGAAAACTAAATTTTTTGGGTCTGAATTCGCATCAAGTAGGCATAAACAGCAACTAAAATGTTTTATTTTCTTTTGATCATAACTTGAACATTGATATTTATAGAAAGTAAAATATTCGATTAAAAATACTGATATAGGGCTCAGTGTAGGAGCTGGAGTGTAGTCATCCACAGACGGAATCTTTCGTTGTATCACAGCTCTTTAATGTTGCTAGTGCTTCAAGCTGATATCCAAACATGAATGTCTTGTCAACATTCGAAGCCACTACACTTACACCATCAATACAAGCTACGAAAGAAAGCATGAATCTGGATGCTGATATGACCAATATTAGCATTATCAGCAACCTAGGGTGTTCTATTCGTTTAGGAAGAGTGTTCTATTATTTTACGAAGAAGTATACATTATCGCTAATGGTAACTGCCAATTTCTTTTACAGAGAGACTGCTTTGCTGTATCAAAGACCTCCTTTAGTGCGGATAGACACGCATTATCATTACAGCTTATTTCTCTTACCATATATATATATAAATATATATATATATATATATATATATATATATCCACAGAGACGTGTTTTCTCGTCTCTCCGACCCATTAGTGTGGCTAAACGTAGCGAGATTCGAAACCCAGACCACAGTTGTTAGTGCACGGTGCTCTACCAACTGAACTATATAATCTGTCCTTAATAGTAGGAGAAATTATATCGTATTTAAATGTAACTATTGTTTTATTCACATTTTTACCATACTTACAACCGAAAATACTTACTTCTTTCTACGGAAGAGTATTGCTTTAACGTTATCTGGAAAGCACCATTTCATCCACCAGAGTGCTCCACCCATGTGAATAAATAGAGAATATTGTAAAATACTACGTTGGTAAAAAGAAATTCCATAAAGAATTTCCTTCTTGTTATTTTTATTTTCAGCGACTGGAGAACTAGAAAATGTTTTCAAGATGATTCGACGCCGAAAACGCAGTCTGTCCTCTTTCTACGCCCTTCTCGACAAAAAAGAATCAAAACCAACCACGCCTTATTATCCAGCCCAGGGATAAGTTATCTTCTTCGGAAATCGTTTATTTGATTCGTCGCTGACAACCTACGGAAAATATGACGTCACAAGAATCGGCAGTACATATTTTTGTTTCCTTTATGTTGACTTCTCCTAAAAGACTCTTGTGAAGTTATCAACTTCTGTGTTTTATTCTTCATGACATGTTTATGTTCGCGTTTTCTGAGAAGATGAACTATAATGATCTCTTGGTAGCCATCATTAATCATCACATAATCATTAAGTTATGAATCATTGGTTTACAAATCATAATCACATTTTGACTTTGAAGAAACGAGTCTTCAGTTTGTTCTTCAAAAATATATGATGCACAAATCTGTCTTTCTTAATTGTGTTTTTAGTTTAATCTGGCCAATCTGCCTAAAATATACCACCATATGTGTTTCACTATATATTTATAAGTTTAGAAAAGTCATTCAGCTTTCTATATCAGCTCTTACGAATGAAATGTTATCATATTTAATTATTTCTCGGAGTGAAAAGCTGCCATTTTGTTTTTGTCCATATAAATTCAGTTCGACTCCAAACAAGAATATAAAAAGCAATGCAAACTAAATTAAATGACAAGATTAAAACATTGCCATAGACTTTTTCTTTTTTTATTTCATGGCGGCGTTTTTTTCTAAACATGCACAACTTCAACATTTATTTTAATTACTTTTTTGGCGCGGATTTTGAAAGCGTAAATTTTATTAATAAGTTTGTTGCGTTCACAAAACAACATTTGTTAAATTCCTTGAAATCTTTTACACACGTAAAAGATTTCAAGGAATTTGACAAATGTTGTTTTGACAAATACGAAAGAAATAATTATTATTCATGTCTTCTGTTAATTGTAAGAATGTCATTGTTTCAAGTCTGTATCATATGTAATGAAGGCCTGAAACGGAATCTCCTTGATATAGGAAATTACTATATTAAAAAAATATATATGTAAGATAAGGAGAAACCAATTCATTCGAAAACATTTGAACAACAATTTCATTTTAAACTTCCCTTGTTTCTATGATTTTCAAGATATGTATTGCGTTTATGATTTACTTCGTTTCCATTCCTAAAAATTAAGATAAAAATTGTTAATGTTCAAATGTGTGAGTCTCTGTTCTTCGTTCTCCTTACATTCTATAATGAGGAACTGTGTAATTTTGTTTATTGGACGACTTTCATGAATAGAGTTTTTGGTGGAATCAAGAAAATTAGAATAATTAAGTATAATTCAAAAAATGAATGAATTCTTTGTATTTTTGTTTCTGTTGTTTTCTGATTTTTTAAAATTGTTTTTCTGATTTTTTATTTTCATTTTAGCTTAAACGCGGATTTGTTACAATAAATTTTATTTTTAACTTCATTCCGAACTTGTGTTTTCTTTTCTGGTTTTCAACCTGAAAAATTCCGTACAAAAATGTTATAAATTGCGAGAACAATTATTGATGTATTCATCTGTTTTAGATATCCAATTCTGTTGCATTCGTCTTGCAATTTGTAGAAACTTCAGCACAAACATTGAAAAACCAATATTTTAATTTGTTAATGGCTTCAAAATAATCGTCTTCATGATTGCATTTAAACTCATTTCAATAACGGGCACTATTTTTGGAACCCTCTATTGCGCGACCGAATTAGTTTTATTATGTTTTCTGCATGGAATAGATTGAATTCGATAAACGCTGGCATTTTTCTTTAAGACTAAACCGAAAACAAGTGCAAAATGTGGTGCTTGTTTACCGTATGGCCGAAAAAAATTTATCTTTAATTTTATGAGAGTCAGATAAAGGGGAGATAACTCTAGTTGGATGGATTTTACTATAGCAGTTATTCTAAAATAAAGTGGGGTGCTTGTTTACCGTAAGGCCGAAAAAAATGTCATCTGTAATTTTAGGAGAGTCAAATAAGGGGGAGATAACTCTAGTTTCAAGTTGAACGAATGTGGAATGAGGCGAAGAAAAGGAACACATTTTTAAATCCATGTGTACATTTATTTTCAGAGGCGGTGTTTTCAGGAATCTTCAGCGCTTTGACGGGAATATATATTGTATGCACACTTTATTTTGAGGGTGAGGGGAATTTTTCGAGATCTTCAGCGCCTTGATCCGAATATACGTTGTATACAGAAGACCAACTTTATTTTTGGAAACGATGAAAACACTCTGTACCAATGGTTTCACATCTTATTCAGCTTATTTTGGTAGGTACTCTATACCTGTCACTTGTCGAGTAAATCGCCCTCTGAATGTAGTTTCTCAGACCTGACATTATGGCTATGCTTGCTAGATTTTACTATAAAAATGTGAAATCATTAAGTTTCATTAGAGTCTGTGTCCAATGTCCGAATGGAGCATGTTGATTTCTATTCGGCAGATCGAGCTTGTTTTGAACTCCCCCGTAATGTAATTTTAGCGAGTGATTGGACCGCGTATTTTGATCCCGATTTAGATCGTAGGGTTACTCACACCTCGGGAGTAAAAACATTTTGTAAATTCACGGAAGAGTTTGATTTTGTGGATAAGTTCTGAAACGAAAAAAAAAACCGGAAGTAATATGGATTTAAACTAGTTGGCGATATCCCGCTTTGAGGCAATTTTTCAGTGCTTAGTCCGGTTATCAATGAAGAGAATTGAGGTAGGTCTTTTAGGCGGTTTTCACCAGGTAGACCATAGACTTTTCTGGTGGCGTGTAAACTTAGATAATCCTAAGCCTATATCGGCTGGTTTCTGAAACGTTATCTCTCTTTTTTTTTGAAATGTACAACTATCAGAACAATTATGTCTAATATTATAATGGAAAATGGCGGGCTATGGATGTGAATAAGTGGTTGAGTCACCTTTCAGCCACCATTAATTTGTTTGTTGCTTGCTATTAATACGGGAGGACGCGTTAAAGTAATGTTAGTTAAAGCTAAGCTCGTTCTCGTTTTCTTGCAAAACAAGACGGGCCAAGCTATAGTAATTAGGACTAAAATTAATTATACCCTTTCCCTGTACGAATAATATGACCGCAGAAGAACGTCACATACTAACTGATTGATAACTCACGTCTATAACAATACCGGATGGAAGACATGTGACCACATGTCATCAGTTCGACACCGACTCAGCTAACTTCCTCGCTCTGGAGCGATTGAAGCGGCTGGATTTTAGGGACTCATAAGAAAATCTGAAATTTGAAAGGCTTCGAAGGGTGTTCAGCTGGACATGTTTAGTCTACTTTATGAATTTGTTTTTAACATAGTTCGCCCCAAACAAGGCAGGTCGCCACTATAGACGTAAGGGGCTACTGAGAAAAAAGGGAGAAAGTTTTTTTTGGGGGGTCAACCTAAATTGGGAGCTGCGCAGCGAGATGTCCGTTTACATTAGTTTTAAATTTCTGCATGTCAGTACCGTCGGGGAAACAAGGATCATGGAGGGAGTTTCAGAGGCCAGCAGCACGAGGAAAGAAGCTATTGGAGTAGAAAGCACTCCGGCATCTGGGGACCTCCACAGTGAATGGATGTGATTTAGCTGATTGTCGAGTTGGTCTTGTGATTTTACGTCGAGGGGGGCACCAGAATTGTATCTGATGTAGTCGCACATATTCGTTCGTTACAATTTGTCTTTAATGAGTGTTTAAAGAACGGGGCAATTTCCGAATATTTTACCATGGAGTTAATGAAATGGTTTCGAAAGTACAAACATGCTAGAGATGATATTGACAATTTTTAGCCATTAACTATGCTGAGTATAGAGTTATTTTAGCCAAGCAGTTAGCTGGCCGTTTTCAGGCTATCCCGCCTAGTCTTAAGATACTTGTGCTGTAAAGAGTAGGACTATACAGAACATTCACCTTGTA
Source organism: Sepiola atlantica (assembly GCA_963556195.1). NCBI lineage: Eukaryota > Metazoa > Mollusca > Cephalopoda > Sepiida > Sepiolidae > Sepiola > Sepiola atlantica. The sequence continues at coordinate 28,515,334 of OY744526.1, forward strand.
CACTGTCTTCGTTTTTATTAATGAGTCATCGCTTATACAGGTGCAGGACAACTCGAGGATGAGGCTTAGAGAGATCGTCGGTTGGACGGTGAGCGCGACCACGCAAGGATTGGAAATAACCGGAGAAATAGGCATAATATTTCTTGAGATAAATTATTTATCAAAGAGGACGGATCAACACGTATTTGTTTACATTAGACTTGAAGACGACCATGTTGCAGTTGGCTGGGAAGCAGCTTCGTATAGTAAAAGACCGCACTGATGCAGCGCTGATGAATTTAGATCAGTCAAAAGGATTTTAAAGGATAGATCATCAGTATCTGGAGATCATCCTTTCGTCTGTCGGTTTCGGCACTCAATTTTGAACTTAGGTTCGGCTTTTAAATGTTTCCTCACCTGCTATGGTGAAAGTACACGTGAGAAAGTCGAAGGATTTCGGAATTTCGAGGTGTATTCCTCAAAGTTGTCCTTTTTCGCGTGTAGTATGAATTTTTATGTCAGAACAATTCCTTCGCAAGTTGAAGGCGAGCCAGATCATTCGTGGTATTACTTTACCGGATGCTAGCATTCTGTTAAAATGTTTCGCCTATGCCAACGACATGGACGCGTTCGTAACACACTATGCTGAGATAGACGTCGTCAGTGTGGAAATAAATCGGTATGAAATGTTAACAGCTCAAGCTGCGTTACGTATGTTGGCTTCCGTTTGGGTTTGTTATAAGGGGTCTCTCTTCCCACACAGTTCACCTGGATACTTGGCGCCTGTTTTGATCCTGATTTCTAGAATATTATTATTATTATTATTATTATTATTATTATTATTATTATTATTATTATTATTATATAATAATAATAATAATAATAATAATAATAATAATAATAGTAATAATAGTAATGATGATGATGATGATGATGATGATGATGATGATGATGATGATGATGATGATGATGCTGCTGCTGCTGCTGCTGCTACTACTACTACTACTACTACTACTACAGACGAATAACCTGTTTACCAACAATGTAGAAAATCCTAACGGCAAAACCGAGAGAACAAATCTACCATTCCACGCCCAGAACAATTGTGGACTTCTCCCCGAAAAAAAAGGATGCCAGAAAAGGAAAATAGGGACGCATTACCTCTTATACATAGATCAAAAGATCCTGAAGGGGTAAAAATAACATTTCTATGGCATGGATTGACTACAAGAAATCTTACGACAGTATCCTTCAAGCATGAATAATTAAAAGTTTAAAAACATACACGAAAACTGTACATGGTTATTAATCTCATTAAGAAAGCAATGGAAACATGAAGACTAGAACTGACAGCTGATCGTCAGCATCAAAATAAAATATTGACTCATTAGTTTTTGTTCAATACGTTTTTCATTTTATTTTAGAGTGAAACTGATTTATTTCATTGCATTTTTAATAAGTATTTTATTGCATTTTTTAATAATATATTACTAATGGAGATTTGTTAACTGTCTGTCTGAAGCCGAAACTATATTATTACTTCTATTAATTGTACTATTGTACTGCTATTACTAATGGAGATTGGGTATCTTTCTGTCTGTTGTAAGCACAAAATTATACTATACTTCTATTAATTGTACTAAACTATATTATTAGTTTAGATCGCTCTCTTTTTATATCTACTTATCAGCTCCTATATATACCCATTCCAAAACCTCCCCAAACATCACGCGTCTTTACAAATTTACATAATTAATATTCGCAAATATACACTCATGATTGTTTGTTTGTTTGTTTTTTGTTTTTCAGATTTCAAGATGTATTTAAAATATTTTCCTCGATTTTTTGTTTTACATTTTACGCTGTAAAGGTTAAACTTTGGTTAAAAACTATGTTTTTATTATTCCGTGTTTTAGTTATTATAAAAAAAAACAATATGTTAATATTTTCTCATCACAATAAAATCAAAGTATTGCCTAATTTTTATGACATTTACAGCATTTATTTAAAACTAGCAGGATTTGCCCGCTCGCTATCGCTTCGCAATTTGATTCCTATTCACTACTTAAAATCACTGAAATTAAACTAATCGATAAGAAAAAGAAAACAAACTTCCTATCCCTCTTTCTTTCTCTATAGATACGAAAAGAAAAGAAAAGAAAACAAATCGTTAATAAAAGAACACAACTCTCTCTCTCTCTCTCTCTCTCTCTCTCTCTATATATATATATATATATATATATATATATATATATATATATATATATATATATATATATATATATATATATATATATATATATACTAAGCCCCTTAAAGAAATTAAAGTTGAGCACTCTCGGGGATGTTAAAAATAGACTGTCAAAAAGCTCTAATGCAAAGTTCCGAATACGTTCGTCGAACACTCTCGACTAGTCTTCTATCTGTGCCCGCTTCTTGGTACATATAGATCTTAATTTCCCTTAATTACGTGACAGTTTCCGTTGGCCGAGTGGATATGGCGACTGCTTGCAGATTCTAGGTTGACATTGTGAACCGGGTTCGCGCCTCCCGACCGACTGAAGTTGTTACTTTCCTGCACTGATGAGAGCCATAAGCTTGAAACGCTAGCGTCTGTAGGTATTAATAATTCAATATTTATTTATAAATATTATATATATATATTATATATATATATTTCTCTCTTCGTTCTTGTTTAATAATAGGAATAAGCGAATATTTTTGGCGTTTATATTAAAAGTGCAAGAAATTCTTTCCTTTCCTTTTTATTATTATCAGATAGTATTGAGATTAAGCTTTACACGCGTACGTTTACTTTTATTATAGAGAAAATATACATTTTATAAAGGATATAAGTTTTCAAATTTAACATCAAAGCGATTCTCAAAAAGGAGAAGTTTGACGGAATGTAAGTTTGCGCAAGATTATCGCGCATGCGTGATACATTTTTGGCCTTTTAATATGTTGTTAATTTAAAAATCGACTCTGTATATCTTTTCTCCGACAAAATGTTAAGTAAAAGGTAATTAAATAAGATTACGGGGGTCTTCATAATTTTCTGCTGGATATGTGTTTCACGTCTTCCAAACAGCTTTGATCCTACACAGCACCGAGGTTCAGAGGTAGGTATCAGCGGCTTTGATATGAACAATAGACTGACATACATACTTATCATGGCGGAAGTTAACTCGTGACTGAGTACGACCGTTTTATCAATACAAATCGATTTATTGCTGATGAGATCTGAAATATTGGGGGGGGACTTGCAAGAGATTTGCAGGTCTTTACACATTGCTTGTATGTTAAATATCCAGTAACAAACTCCCTCGGTGCTGGTTGTGGGTTTAGACGTAAATAACAACGGATCTGATATATACAATAGACATACATACATACATACATACATACATACATACATACATACATACATACATACATACATACATACATAGTGGAAGTCAACTCGGGACTGAGTACGACCATTTCATCAATTCAAACCCCTATTATTTTATGGTTGATGAGATCTTAAATGGCTTTTGAAACCTGCAAGAGACTAACATGTCTTTTCACATTGCTTGCATGTAAAACAACTAGTCGCAGAACGCCCCTCCACACACACACACACACACACACACATACACACACACACATACACACACACACACACATACACACACACACACATCTGGGTGCTGGCTCTGGTAGTTTCTCGTGATTCCGCTGGTTTATCGGCATATAATCTGGCAGACCGCACACGTCTGATCGTTGGAGATTTCATATAGGTAAATGACATCTCGGCGACTGCTTTTTTGGATTAAGTAGACCATCTCTTGAAAACCAGATGCCAGCATATTTACCGCATGTAAGAATTCCTTTAGAACAGCGCTCTTGGAGACGATTGGTGTCAACCATATATCTACCTGTGTTTGCTTCTGCTGTGCGTGATCTATTCTATTTCTTCCAAAAGCCTTACGATCCTTAGCAATTAGGTTTCTCCACACCTACCGATCTGATGTAAATACCTCCTACGTGTCTATCACTTAGTTTATCTTCGGGGTGTTCTTATAACGCTTCCCCTCTTGTTAATTCACCATACATAATTTGCTTAAAATGTCATCATCATCAACCAACAATCAGGATTTATTTTCAAATAATGGACACAACCACACTTTTATATTCTTAACAACTCCTTGTTACAAAACATTCACCCGACTACGTCAGAACAGATGAACCCTGTCAAATGTAATTTTGGTGCTACAACTCTCGGTCCCTTGGTTCTTGTCATTCGCGCAAAAAGAATTTCACCTCTTCCTGAAAAAGCTAAAGCTCTACAGGATTTACGACACAAACTTCACTTCGCTAATTGAGATAATTTTGAGGCCTATTGAATTATTATATATGTTTCATGTCGCACTGCGCTAATATTCTTTCTCCTTTAACTACATTTTTTTTAAAAAGCAGAAAAAATAATGGAGCTATTGCATTAAATTACTGCCAGCTGAAAGCCTTTAACGAGACAAAGAAGCTTGCAAACATTTGCTTAATTTTCCTATTTTGTAAATGCATCTTATTCTGCAGTAGGTGCTTTTTAAAATAGCAATTCAACCATTGTTTTACTTTTCTCGTCAATTAACGCCTGCTAAGACAATGTATAGTACTTTTGGACGTGAACTTCTATTTACTTAGCGATTAAACATTTTCGCCACACACCAGAGGGTCGTGAATTTGGCGTTTACGTGCTAAGCCGGAAAAATATTCTCCTCGTGAAATTCGACATTTGGATTTCATTTCTCAGTTCTTCAGCAACATACGACACATATCAGGTTCACAAAATACGAACGGTCTCGTCTTCCCATCAGTGCAATTTCATCAGTGCTTTATCAAATGGCTCTTGACCAGCCATTGTTGAATATTTCGAATCTTTCAGCACCAGAATTTGCGATTTGCAAATCTCAGTACGTTCTCACCCCTACAGCAAATAAACAAACCTGTGCGAGACTTTCATGAATTCACCTTGTCCTTTCATTCCTGAGATCACTACGGAATTATTGTCACAATGAAACTTATTTTAGCTAGATTATTCTGGCCGGATATGAAATGTGACATTATTGTCTAGGCCAGTTCCTGTTTATCCTGCCAGAAACCAAAAGTGCACAAGCATATACAAGTCCCTCTCGGAACTTTCAGTGCTCCCGATGCACGGTTTAACCATATCTACATTGACCTAGTTGGACCTTGGCTTATCACCCATAGTACTCTTACTGGTAACTTGTAGTGATCGTTTTTGTCGTTGGCCTGAAGCCATTCCTTTTAGCGATATTCCTGCTGAAACTGTGTCGCGAGCCTTAAATGCGGGGTAGATTTCACGTTATGGTGTCCCTGCAACAATGATCACTCATCGTGGTAGATAATTTGAATCCCACTTATTTCAAGAACTATGCAAAACTCTAGATCCATAGCGCACGTGGACCACCAGTTATGATGCAATTTTCAATGGAATAATTGAGTGCTTTCATAGTTAATGGAAATCTGCTTTACATGCAGCTCCTAATCCTCAACGATGGGTTGAGAATATACATTTTGTTCTCATTGGCTGGCGTGAATTTAGAATATTCCCCAGCAGAATGGTTTATGAAATTCCATTATCATTGCCTGGCCAAATGTTGATCCCCAACTGATAGCTTTGTGATTTGTGCGGATCAATACATAGATAGACTCAGGTGCTATTTTAATAGTCTTCCGTCGATGAACTCTCAGCAACAATGTATTAAATCAGCAGTCCCTAAAGACATTGTTTGATGGGCTTGTGTATTTCTACGGAAAGACTTGCACGAACGGATAAATTTGTCACGTGGGTGTACGATAGAGACTTATCTGTCGATAGTTTGAAACGAGCCTTTTTGGACACCGACACCAAGAGTCCGATATTTCCTCCACACTCAATCTTCCAGAGCCTACTAAGATTATACGTCCAGAGACACTCTAACCTGGTCTTTCGATACACATTATCACTACACGCTCATGTCGATTGTGCTATAAAATACTGCAAGCCGGTCTATATCTCAGCTATTATATTCAGAGTATAACACTAAATTGAAAATGTCATTTTGCTATTAAATTTAATGTTACCCTTTTTTTTCCATTTTCAGCAAAACGCAGACATTTTTACGAATTGGACATTCATTTTCTTCTTATTGGAATTTGCATGTGTATTTATATTTATTCTTTTAAAACTGCAGGTATGAATAGAGCATATCATTTTTTACTGGTTATAAGCCAAATCAGGGATAATGTAGCAATTACATGTTGATGAACTATTTTCCGTTCGTGTAAGCTTATGTTTTCACACAGTGTGATTGGTCTATTATCCAATGAAAATATTTTTCGTGCGATTCAGTTAGGTTCAATACTTCAAAGCACGCAAGTGTGTGACGCGCTCGTTCCAACTGACGAGCACCATGGAATTGTTTCCTTTACTTTTGAGGTCATAAATTTTCATAAGCTCTTTCTATTGTTGGTGGAATGAAGATGTGCGAAACAAAGCCTATATAAAACACGTAAGCAGAATAGTTTTTTTAAATCATTTGTTATTAGACATATATCTCTTATCTATAAGTCTGTGTCATGCTGAAAACGCAATACAAATGTATCAGCCATGCAAATGGAGGGTTCCGAAAATAGTGCCGATTATTGAAATGATTTTGAAATACAATCATACAGACGATTATTTTGAAGCCATTAACAAATACGAATATTGGCTTTCTAACATTTGTGCTGAAGTTTCTGCAAATTGCAAGACGAATGCAACAGAAAAGAATATCCAAAAAAGATAAATACATCAATGATTGTCATCGCAATTTATAACATTTTTGTACGGAATTTTTCAGGTCAAAAACAAGAATAGAAAACAAAAGTTCGAAATGATGTAAATTTAAATTTATTATAACAAATACTTTTGTAGGCTGAAAAACAAACAAAAAATTAATAACAAATAAAAAAGAAAAATGTTAAACAAATTCTGCCATTTTTTAATTATTCTAATTTTCTTGATTGCAATAAAAAGAAATCTTGCATAAATAAAATGATTCAGATCCCCCTTATTACAAAAAACTGTAAAAACTCAATAAACGTATGTTAACTGATTTTGAATTCTATCGGACAAAGAAAACGAAATCTTTCATCAAAGTCGTTCAATAATAATAAATTAAATAATCCAGTTCCAGAGACTCACAGAATTGAACGTTAACAATTTTTAATTTTTCGGAATGTAAACGAAGAGAATCATAAAAATAATAAATATTTTGAAAATCACAGACGAAATGAAAGTTTGAAATGTCCAAATGTGTTCGAATGAATGAATTTGTTTTATCTGACAATGGCGCGTAATTGTTTCTTTGTTTTCTTTTGTCATGGCGACAAAGTCGTATAAACTGAAAATTACAAAAAGACAAAACGTAATGCAATGGAGTTGAAACAGAAGTTTAAAACTGCGTTCACAACTTAGTGCACTTATTGGGGATAATTTTCATCCAATCATCTTAGGTTTTAAGAAGTGAATCTTGACAGAATTGGAACATTCCAGGGAGAGATTTTAAAAGTAATTTCAAAACAAAAGAAGAGGTTCATGTGTTGTTTTTTAAATGTATTTTGGGATAAGTTAAAAATGGTTAAAAGAAAAGCGATTGGACACAACGGATGGAATTTTGAGTAGAGACTGGTCAGTTCTTATGACGTCATTGGTTCAGTAGATTCACAGCGATAAATAAAATGACCGATTTCCGAATGAGATAATTTATGCCCGGGCCGGATTATAAGGCGTGGTTGTTTTTTTGCTGAGAATGACGTAAAAAGATGACAGGCTGCGTTTTCGGCGTCGAATCATCTTGAAAACATTTTGCAATTCTCCAGTCGCTAAAAATGAAAATTAAAAAAACAGATAATTTATTAGGGAATTTATTTTTCTAGTGTATTTTTTAATATTCTGTATTTCTTTAAACACATGAATATATATTTCTAAATCTAGTGATAATTCCTACTAAGAAAATTGTCAACAAATGTGTTTATGCGATGAATGATACACTTCAAAAGCTTCCCTGCAGATTTTCCCGCTGTTGTTGAAACACTATACAAGGGAAGTATGTAATTTTTATGACAGAACAATAGCAAAATTATTTTATTATTACAAAAATGATGGTCTTATTAAACATATCGCATTATGAGTACCAATAATAAAGAGTTTTTTATCAATAAATTTGTTGAAATTAATTTGAAAATCTGTTTTTATTTTCTTCTGTTTTTTCTTCACAATTTCCCCACATTTCAACTAAGCCATTCCCATGTTAATCTTGCTCGTGCCAAATTCAAAATTTTATGTGTACAGTTTATATATATATATATATATATATATATACAAATGTTTGGAGGTACTAAATTTATATATGCTTTTGAAAATGATTCGCAGAAAACTCTCTAGAGCTCTTTCGGTTCTGATCTCGTCAGGAAAAACCGATAGTATAAGCAATCAAATATATTAACGAAAATGAAGAGCTAAGAGATGAAATTGAAGGGTGGAAATTGAAGGGTGGAAATTGAAGGGTGGAAATTAAAGGGTGGAAATTAAAGGGTGGAAATTGAAGGGGGGAAATTAAAGGGTGGAAATTGAAGGGTTGAAATTGAAGGGTGGAAATTAAAGGGTGGAAATTAAAGGGTGGAAATTAAAGGGTGGAAATTAAAGGGTGGAAATTGAAGGGTGGAAATTAAAGGGTGGAAATTAAAGGGTGGAAATTGAAGTGTCAGCGAATACTAAAACGCGATTAAAATGAATTTATTTATAGTCGTTTAAAACAGCACAGTGTGGGATTAAAAAAAACTGGAGTAGGGTCAATATATATATATATATATATATATATATATATATATATATATATATATATATATATATATATATATATAGGTAATTCCGACCGGACTAATTCTAAACCAAATGTATTTAGTACAAACAAGCTCTTTCTCCCGGCATTCTCGCGGTTATTGATGACCGGTGTTAGCAAGAAAATAAACTGACCGAAAAAAGAATTGAACAATTTTAAAATTATTTCATTATGAAAGAAATGTTTTTTCCTAAATTACAACTAAGCTATTTGTAAATCTTGCTCATGCCAAATTCAAAATGTTAAGTCACTCACCTTTACTTAATTTTTCCATATCGTTTGGCGTCATAAACAAAGAGAGACCGTCCGGGATAAGCTGAGATGGAGGCGCGCTGAGAACTTCTTCCATAATTAAACAGGTAGCCAAGATAAGAAACAGAAGTTGGCGAGCCATTTTAGAATCTGAAAACAAAAGGGCATAAATTGATCATTGGCGGTGAGAGATTTTTGAAAGTTCAATCATTCATTTGAAACACTATCATGCTATAAAAGGGAATTATGGTAGTAATGGCAGAAAATATCTCGGTAAAGCATATGAAGAGAGGTCTGTAAATGTAGATCAAACAAGAAGCCATTTAAATATAGCATTTGAAAAGGTTATTTCTTTCCCTAGATTCGACCTGCAGTGCTACGTTGTCATAGCAACCAAAGGTTTGCCACGTTCAGACAAATGTATGTGTTCCAGCGAAAACTAATGCTTGTGGTACGATAGAGTGAAAAGGATTGTTCAAAATACTTAATGTAAATTATCATTTCGAAATGTAATTTTGGATTGAAACTGATTGAACTGTCATATTTTATGAAACGAAACTATTTTCATAACAAAATATCTTCTTCTAATATATAAAATTAGTCGGTCGGATTGTCGAAGTTAGACCGTTATAGCATTGCATCTGACAAATCGATATTTGATTATGAATAGTTATTTTTTCTTGCGGTTTGTGGCACACAGTTTTTCAAAACACTAACATGTAATCCCAATTAATTTCTTTTCAGGGAATTATTTATCCTGTTCGCAATATTTTTTTAGAAGGAAGCCGTCTTTATTTTCAGCAGCAAATGTCAATTACAATAACCGCCATCTTTATTATTAGCAGCAAATGGTATCTATTAATACGTTTATTATTAATACATATGATGTAAAAAAATGTTATAAATACTACACAATAAAACTAACAAAAACACTTGTGTAGTTTCTTATACACGTGAGCTTTTGCTATTTACTTAACATTCCGACAGAGAGAGATTGAGACAGAAAATAAATACTCTTTCATTAAAAATATCCCCAAAAGAATAAATAACGATTACAAACAAAGCAGCTACGATTTGTATTAATAATTGACGTTACAGAAAAAGTAAACATTTTCTACAGATACACCGGTTGTCAATCACATTTCGACTTTTATTTGTATCTACATCTTCTAACGTTGCATTAATATTTATTGGAAGCGTAAAACTTACATTTGACGATTATCATTTTATATATTTTAACAATGCAATACTTAGATATGTTATATGATCTATTTTCTTTCACCCAATTTTTCATAATTTATTTACTGTCTTTTTGCAGTACTAAAAATACATTTTGCTGCGAGGCTAAACTTCCGTTATAGATTGAAAACGTATTCGTACTTGAATTTTATTTTTACTTGAGACTTCTGAGTAGCTAAATAGATACGTAAAGTGAGGAAACAAAAAAGAGATACAGAGAGAGAGAGAGAGAGAGAGAGAGAGAGAGAGAGAATGTGAGTAAAAAAAACGATAACTTAGCCGCTACATGTTATACTTTGGCATTGAAAACGTCAATAATGGTGTGATACGTTTTGACGTTTCTCGGTTTTACATATTCTTATTATAAAAGTCTGACACTTTAAACTTTCCGCCTCATTTAATTTGACGCTATTGTTAGTAAATTATCAACTGATATGTTACGCTCTTCATATCTCGTCATTCTTCTTTCGTTAAATCTTGTTTTGTGTGAATAAAAAAAAACTCCCATTTTACTTTCTTTTCAATTTTGACATTAACATTATAAAAATAGTTTTCGTTTCTTGGGAAATCAAATTTTATAACTTGTCCACTAGCTATTACAAAAAGAACCAAACAAAAATTAACCATTAACTAGACAAAAATAAAATTAATTACACCCGGTCAAGGCCGGATAAATAAAACTAGTCAATTATAAATATGTGTGGTATTTTAGTCTTTCTGTCTTGAGATGCAATTGGAAATGAAGTCCTATACCAAGATCCAACGTCTAATGGTAGTATAAATTAAGTATTTTTACAAAGTTGTCGTGGGATTTTTATTTTGTCTGCTGTTGTGGCATCGGCATTCACCCCCGTTGGATTGAGCCATCTTCTTTCTTCATCTGTACCACAACCTGCACGATGGGCATGAGCAAGGTCACACGAGATGCTTAATCAATCGCTATTCAACCGTTGAAGGTCAACCATCCGTGGACCTGAGAGCTCAGTCAAGTCTCTTTGATTTTTGTCGTCCATGTTCTGTGCTGCTCATCGATACGTTTGCGCCATCTAAACAGAGAGATGAGGAGGATTACATCGGACGTTAATTCCGTTTCTTAGTAACAAGCTGCATGCCTGAACCATCGAAGGGGTTACTGCAATAAAGACCTCAGGTTGATATGTTGGCCGAGAACAACAGTTAGGACACGGTTGGCCTACCGGCAATTCAGAAGGTGGCGAAAGGAGTAACTTTCAACTTCCACTCATTTGCCATGCCTCGCAGTCATAGAGGAAAATCGACCAGACGATAGATAGATTGATAGACACGCCTCCTGGTTGATATTTAGATCTCTCGATGCCGCCACAAGGATCGTCGGAGGCGCACATCTAACGGACCCAACTCAACAATCGATCTTTACTGTGTCGTACCCAGACGGAACAACAGTGGACCCGATATAGACGCATGACACCACGTCTTCAAACTAAAAAGATGAAGACAAAAATCTTTCAAATAGTTCCTTAGTGGGAAAAAGTTACGGTATTTGTTTTGGGTTTTTTTTTCTCTTTTGTGTGTTATCCATATATTTATTCTATATTCTTTTGTATTCAAAGAAAGAAAATATTTCCTAGAAATTAAACTATTTAAATTTAAATTGGACGAAGCTAATGACGGGTTTAGACAAAGGGAGCACAGACCAATCTATGGCACTTAAAGTGACAAGGGAGACAACCACTGACCAACCAATGAGTTTCTTATAAATTCTAATAATACCTCTTGGTATAATCGAATCAAGAGTCGAAGTTGGGAAAGAAAGGTGAGATTTATAACTTCCATCACCTCAGCAAAGTATGAATTTTAAACAACAATAAAATCTGTTTATTTCAAACAAGATATGAAAAAAAAACATACCAACAAGAGTTTGTAAATGATAAATATGTTTTTGGCTGAAAATATTATATTCCAACTGTAAAAATAAAATTTTTAAAATCATTTTTGGATTAGCGAAATATAGCAAAACTGAAAAATATTAGAAATAAAATAACTTACGTTTGTCTTTGAATATTTGTTGGTTTTCAGAGAAAAGTTGTTGAAGTCGGCGAGAAGAGACGATGGTAATGAAGATTGAAATCGTTTGGTGTGTGTCTGATCGCAACGGTTTTTATAGCCGTCAGGCGGGTCTGCGCAAAAATATAGGCTGGTCCTAAGAAGCTGTTAAAAAGCTGCAATATCAGGAGAGAGATAGGGGTGCAAGAGTGTGAGGGGTGCAAGAGAGAAGTACAGTTTACAAAGAAATTTGATACGTAATTGTCAACCGGAACCAAAGAGAAAAAATATTAAAATAAAATGTGTTTGCGTATGCGTGCGTTTGAGAGAAAGAGAGAAAAAGAGGGAGAACACAAAATCTTTAATAAAAACTTAAGAGATGGAGATGTTTGCTGGGGAGGCGTTAAGCTAACTTCATGACGACAATCAAAACTAAAAATAGAAGAGAGAGATAAAGAGAGAGGGGGGAGAAGGATATTTGGACAAATCAACGGCAAGTTTTCGATGTCGCGACATTTTTTCCCATCCCGTCTATACTGAGTCTTCGATTGTGGGTGGGAGCTTGGTTGGTAAGAGTAGGAGGGGAGTTAGAGAGGGTATTGCGTTGGCAAAAATATGTTAGATATTTTATAATTCGTTTTTCTGCTTAGTTTAAATTTGTATTCAAATGTACAAAGACGTTAAAGATATTATTAATACACTTCTGACGATCGGATGTACCGTGAAACTGAAGCAAAAGTTTAAGATAAGACACATCTATTATTGTTATAACGCTCAATCTAAAAGATATATTGATCAATTTACGTGTGCTAGGTCTGTTATCTTTATTTGCCCATGATTTTTAAAAGTTTCATTTGATGTTAACTATACTAATAACATTATTAGACTACTTTCAGTGTGTATGTAAGTGTGTTTGTTTATTTTTCTCGCGTCTACGTAACGTACACATTTTTTTTATTATTATTAATCGAATATTTATTAAAATAAAAATACAATAGCGTTATCTCAAACGAACTTCTTCAAAATCCTATTTTAAAAATAAATAATTCCGAAAAATATTTTGTTCACTTCCGGTATTTAAAACCGTTGAGATGTTAAATAAATCTTTGCGATTTCATCAATTGTTAATCGTCTGATAATTTAAACCGTACTAATTGGGAGTTTTGAAAATGTTATTTTCCACTCGCACATGAAACGTATTTATTAAAATCTTAAAACATTGTTTTCAAACACCTTATGAGTAATTTCTTTCTTCAATTTTTTTTCATTAAATGGTTTTACGATTTTTAT
>OY744526.1:28534045-28551545 GCA_963556195.1 Sepiola atlantica
CGGTGTCGAACTGATGACATGTGGTCACATGTCTTCCATCCGGTATTGTTATGAGCGTGAGTTATCAATCAGTTAGTCTGTGACGCTCTTCTGAGGTCATATTATTCGTCCAGGGAAAAGGGTATAATTAATTTTAGTTCTAATTACTATAACTTGGCCCGTCTTGTTTTGCAAGAAAGCGAGAGCGAGCTTAGCTTTTACTAACATTACTTCAACGCGTCCTCCCGTATTAATAGCAAGCAACAAACAAATTAATGGTGGTTGAAAGGTGACTCAACCACTTATTCACATATATAGCCCGCCATTTTCCATTATAATATTAGAAATAATTGTTCTGATAGTTGTACATTTCAAAAAACGGAGATATCACGTTTCAGAAACCAGCCAATATAGGCTTAGGATTATCTAAGTTTACACGCTACCAGAAAAGTCTATGGTCTACCTGGTGAAAACCGCATAAAAGACCTATGTCAATTCTCTTCATTGATAATCGAAAAATTGACGGGATATCGCCAACTAGTTTAAATCCATATTACTTCCGGGTTTGTTTTTTTTTCGTTTCAGAACTTATCCACAAAATCAAACTCTTCCGTGAATTTACAAAATGTTTTTATTCCCGAGGTGTGAGTAACCCTACGATCTAAATCGGGATCAAGATACGCGGTCCAATTACTCGCTAAAATTACATTACGGGGGAGTTCAAAACAAGCTCGATCTGCCGAATAGAAATCAACATGCACCATTCGGACATTGGACACAGAGTCTAATGAAACTTAATGATTTCACATTTTTATAGTAAAATCTAGCAAGCATAGCCATACTGTCAAGTCTGAGAAACTACATTCAGAGGGCGATTTACTCGACAAGCGACAGGTATAGAGTACCTACCGAAATAAGCTGAATAAGAGGTGAAACCATTGGTACAGAGTGTTTTCATCGTTTCCAAAAATAAAGTTGGTCTCCTGTATACAACGTATATTCGGATCAAGGCGCTGAAGATCTCGAAAAATTCCCCTCACCCTCAAAATAAAGTGTGCATACAATATATATTCACGCCAAAGCGCTGAAGATTTCTGGAAAACCCGCCTCTGAAAATAAATGTACACATGGATTCAAAAATGTGTTTCTTTTCTTCGCCTCATTCCACATTCGTTCAACTGGAAACTAGAGTTATCTCCCCCTTATTTGACTCTCCTAAAATTACAGATAACATTTTTTTCGGCCTTACGGTAAACAAGCACCAAACTTTATTTTAGAATAACTGCTATAGTAAAATCCATCCAACTAGAGTTATCTCCCCCTTATTTGACTCTCATAAAATTAAAGATAATTTTTGTCGGCCATACGGTAAACAAGCACCACATTTTGCACTTGTTTTCGGTTGAGTCTTAAAGAAAAATGGCAGCGTTGATCGAATTCAATCTATTCCATGCAGAAAACCTAATAAAACTAATTCGGTCGCGCAATAGAGGGTTCCAAAAATAGTGCCCGTTATTGAAATGATTTTAAATGCAATCATGAAGACGATTATTTTGAAGCCATCAACAAATTAAAATATTGTTTTTTCAATGTTTGTGCTGAAGTTTCTACAAATTGCAAGACGAATGCAACAGAATAGGATATCTAAAACAGATAAATACATCAATAATTGTTCTCGCAATTTATAACATTTTTGTACGGAATTTTTCAGGTTGAAAACAAGAAAAGAAAACGCAAGTTCGGAATGAAGTTAAAAATAAAATTTATTGTAACAAATCCGCGTTTAAGCTAAAATGAAAATAAAAAATCAGAAAAACAATTTTTAAAAATCAGAAAACAACAGAAACAAAAATACAAAGAATTCATCCATTTTTGAATTATACTTAATTATTCTATTTTTCTTGATTCCACTAAAAACACTATTCATAAAAGTCGTCCAATAAACAAAATTACACAGTTCCTCATTATAGAATGTAAGGAGAACGAAGAACAGAGACTCACACATTTGAACATTCACAATTTTTATCTTAATTTTTAGGAATGGAAACGAAGTAAATCATAAACGCAATAAATATCTTGAAAATCATAGAAACAAGGGAAGTTTAAAATGAAATTGTTGTTCAAATGTTTTCGAATGAATTGGTTTCTCCTTATCTTACATATATATTTTTTTAATATGGTTATTTCCTATATCAGGGAGATTCCGTTTCAGGCCTTTATTACATATGATACAGACCTGAAACAATGACATTTTACAATTAACAGAAGACATGAATAATAATCATTTCTTTCGTATTTGTCAAAACAACATTTGTCAAATTCCTTGAAATCTTTTACGTGTGTAAATGATTTCAAGGAATTTAACAAATGTTGTGTTGTGAACGCAACAAACTTATTAATAAAATTTACGCTTTCAAAATCCGCGCCAAAAAAGTAATTAAAATAAATGTTGAAGTTGTGCATGTTTAGAAAAAAACGCCGCCATGAAACAAAAAAAGAAAAAGTCTATGGCAATGTTTTAATCTTGTCATTTAATTTAGTTTGCATTGCTTTTTATATTCTTGTTTGGAGTCGAACTGAATTTATATGGACAAAAACAAAATGGCAGCTTTTCACTCCGAGAAATAATTAAATATGATAACATTTCATTCGTAAGAGCTGATATAGAAAGCTGAATGACTTTTCTAAACTTATAAATATATAGTGAAACACATATGGTGGTATATTTTAGGCAGATTGGCCGGATTAAACTAAAAACACAATTAAGAAAGACAGATTTGTGCATCACATATTTTTGAAAAACAAACTGAAGACTCGTTTCTTCAAAGTCAAAATGTGATTATCATTTGTAAACCAATGATTCATAACTTAATGATTATGTGATGATTAATGATGGCTACCAAGAGATCATTATAGTTCATCTTCTCAGAAAACGCGAACATAAAAATGTCATGAAGAATAAAACACAGAAGTTGATAACTTCACAAGAGTCTTTTAGGAGAAGTCAACATAAAGGAAACAAAAATATGTACTGCCGATTCTTGTGACGTCATATTTTCCGTAGGTTGTCAGCGACGAATCAAATAAACGATTTCCGAAGAAGATAACTTATCCCTGGGCTGGATAATAAGGCGTGGTTGGTTTTGATTCTTTTTTGTCGAGAAGGGCGTAGAAAGAGGACAGACTGCGTTTTCGGCGTCGAATCATCTTGAAAACATTTTCTAGTTCTCCAGTCGCCGAAAATAAAAATAACAAGAAAAAAATTCTTTATGGAATTTCTTTTTACCAACGTAATATTTTACAATATTCTCTATTTATTCACATGGGTGGAGCACTCTGGTGGATGAAATGGTGATTTCCAGATAACGTTAAAGCAATACTCTTCCGTAGAAAGAAGTGAGTACTTTCGGTTGTAAGTATGGTAAAAATGTAAATAAAAGAATAGTTACATTTAAATACGATATAATTTCTCCTACTATTAGAGACAGATTATATAGTTCAGTTGGTAGAGCACCGGGCACTAACAACTGTGGTCTGGGTTTCGAATCTCGCTACGTTTAGCCACACTAATGGGTCGGAGAGACGAGAAAACACGTCTCTGTGGATATATATATATATATATATATATATATATATATATATATATATATATATATATATATATATATATATATATATATATGGTAAGAGAAATAAGCTGTAATGATAATGCGTGTCTATCCGCACTAAAGGAGGTCTTTGATACAGCAAAGCAGTCTCTCTGTAAAAGAAATTGGCAGTTACCATTAGCGATAATGTATACTTCTTCGTAAAATAATAGAAAACTCTTCCTAAACGAATAGAACACTCTAGGTTGCTGATAATGCTAATATTGGTCATATCAGCATCCAGATTCATGCTTTCTTTCGTAGCTTGTATTGATGGTGTAAGTGTAGTGGCTTCGAATGTTGACAAGACATTCATGTTTGGATATCAGCTTGAAGCACTAGCAACATTAAAGAGCTGTGATACAACGAAAGATTCTGTCTGTGGATGACTAAACTCCAGCTCCCTACACTGAGCCCTATATCAGTATTTTTAATCGAATATTTTACTTTCTATAAATATCAATGTTCAAGTTATGATCAAAAGAAAATAAAACATTTTAGTTGCTGTTTATGCATACTTGATGCGAATTCAGACCCAAAAAATTTAGTTTTCCCAAATAAAAATAAAAATGAAAACTGTATTTTATAAAAATAAAAACTATTCTCGTTAATTCAATGAAATTGGTCACGACTTAATCGAAATGCTAATTGTGGAATTTAATTTCGTCATGAATTAATTTACTTTTAAGCAACATCACTGGGTATGGTTCTGTTCAGTTTGAGGATGTCCACACTCCCAGGCTTTACATTCTGTTTGAGAAGGGGTGGGTTTATTGCTAATTGTCTGAGGCGCCCCTACGTGGAAATGTCGGTGGGTTTGCTCGGGCATTTTTAAGCCAGAGCGCCCTAATCATATTGCGCTGGCTTTTCAACCCCACACCTGATCTTATGTCTAACCTTCTGAAGAGGACGTAAATAAAATTTAGCCACTGTTAACGTAATGCCAGCCTTCGTTTATGAAAAATATTGGAAAAAAAAAGAATTGCTTAAATGATTATTTTATTGGGTTAGGGAGAGGGTATTTTAAAGAATAGGTTCAATCACCCCAAAGGAAATGTTACTTATGTTTTGGGTGTGGGCGGACGATGGGCAAGAGAAGAAGAAAAAAGAAAGAAAAAAAAAACAGCTATTTAAATTTTTCGTTAATTTTTGTTTTGGATAATAGTAGCAATAGATTATGTAATGCACAATAATAAAAAAAAAACATATGTGCATATTTGTTTATGAATAAACATATACTGATATGCATATTTGTTTATAAATAAACATATACTGATATGCATATTTGTTTATAAATAAACATATACCGATATGCATATTTGTTTATAAACATATACTGATATGCATATTTGTTTATAAATAAACATATACTTATATGCACATTGGTTTAAAACGAGTTATTTAAATCTAAAAGGTATTTGTTGCAATCGTTCTTATTAAACAATTACAACAGATACTTTTGCGTGCTGTTTATTTGCTTCCTTCACACTGCAGGAACATGTGGCGAAAGACCGGAAACTGGGAATAGATAGCCAGTACCCTGGCGGAAAAGCCAGGCTGGCCTCTAAAACTAACCTGTGCAGCATCGTCGGCATTGCCCGGTAGGGGCGCCTCAGGCAATTGGCAATAAATCAACCCCTTCCCAAAGAGGGAAGGGAAGGCAAGGCCTGGGGTGGACCTCTTTGGACTACACAAGATAGGTCATGTACCTCAGTTCGACAGATAAAAGCCACCAAAATGGCCAGTTTCTGTCGGACTGATTGTCGAGAACGTATTTTCGACTGGTATTTAGGCGGTACAATCATCAGTCGATCTGGGTCAACAAATGATTTGGAATCCGCTATTTTGCGTGCTGTGTTCGTCAAGAGTTCGGGTGAAATGATTTAATTCTGTCGTCGTTTGAATGTATCAAGACGTCGACACGGATACAAAACTGACAGTTTATCACTATTTTCATGTTAATTTTATGTTGTTGTTGTTGTAAAATAAACTGTTTTAATCTAACAAAGTGGATTTAGAAAGTTAAGAGAGAAAATCGTGTTATATTTTAATGAAATAAAAGGAAAGTCTTATCCAGTGAATTACAGCGTTATTTGCATTTTTATGAGAAATAACAGCGAATCTCAGGAAGTATCTGTTACCGAAAGAAGAGTCGATGAAATCGATTGAAATTTAAATATTTTTGTGAGGGACACAGACGTTTAAGTTCCGTAATTGGCTGATGATTCGGAATTAAATATTGATTTTATGGGACGTAACCTATCACGGTCTGAATTCGAGAATCCGACCGGCTTAATTTTATATATTTAGTTATATCGGCTTTCTCACGATTATTGATGGCCGATAATAGCGAGAATACAATTTTGAAATTATTTCATTATAAAAATTCAAAAATATATCATTACCAATCAAGACAAGAAAGAGTTTTCTTTTATCAATAAATCTGTTAAAAAATGAAATTGAAAATATGTTTTCATTTTTTTCTGTTTTTCCTGATCTTCTCAAATTACAACTGAAAATGTTGCTAGTACTAAATTCATAATGTTAAGTCACTCACCTTTACTTAATAATCTTTCCATATCGTTTGGCGTCATGAACAAAGAGAGGCCGTCCGATGAGAGTTGAGGTGGAGGCGCGCTGAGAATTCCTTCCATAATGAAACAGGTTGCCAAGATAAGAAACAGAAGTTGGCGAGCCATTTTAGTATCTGAAAACGAGAGAGAGAAAACTCATGATGAACGGTAAGAGATTTTGGATCATTCATCTGCAAAAACAAAATATGACAGAAAATGATAGAAAATGGTAGAAAAATTGAATTGACTATCTGCGTAAAGCAAAGGAGTATAAGGTCTCTAAATGATAATCAAATGAGAAGATCTTTACATGTGGAATCGGCAAAAGTGATTTTTCCCTAGACTCGAACTTCCGTGATCTGCGGCCTTGGCAACCAAAGTTGACTACGTTAAAGCCAGCTTATATTTTCTTTGTGAAAACGAATGGTTATTTGTGGATTTTCAATATAAAGTGAAGCATATTGTTCAAGATAATGTGAAGCATATTGTTCAAGATAAAGTGAAGCATATTGTTCAAGATAAAGTAAAACATATTGTTCAAGATAAAGTGAAGCATATTGTTCAAGATCAAGTGGAGAATATTGTTCAAGATAAAGTGAAGCATATTGTTCAAGATAAAGTGGAGCATATTGTTCAAGATACTTCATGTAATTTATCACAAAAATAGGTTTGAACTGAAATTTCAGACTAGAACAATTCAACCGGTTTCGTTTTATTAAATGGAACTTTTTTCGTACTAGTCAAGTACAAAAAGACACCGGAATATAAGGATTAACGAGATGAATTGATTTTCAGGTGAATGATAAAGAATATCATGAGAAGATTGAAACTGATTAATGGAATGGACGAAATTTGATTACTTATGAAGACAGGTTATGAGAAATGGTTGTTGACATTTGATTTGAAGACAAAAATTGTTTCTTCGGAGAAGCAGTCCGGTGATAATGTGTTTCACGGATGGGAAGTTTTGGGAAAGAAACTTTGTTCATGGAAATTCTTTTTAATGTTTGGCATACGGAAGAAGAGAGAAAATTTATTTGCAGTTGTTGTAAAATGGCGATTTCTCGCTGTGAATGTCTTACAAGGAGGAACCAGAGATTGAAGCCTGGTTGAGAACTTTCAATTGAAATAACGAGTGAGTAGAGAAAGACTAACAACCACTCTTCTGTAAGAAAGGGGATGTACAGAACAAAAGAGATCACCCTTTACTAAATTGTGAAGTCGATTTTTACTAATACAATATCAAGTATAAATATTTTTGGTGTCTCTGTCTATCTGCCTGTGGGTGCAATTGAAAAAAAAGACCTATACCAAGACTAAATACAACTATTACCGATAAATTCCATAGTGGTATTAATTTGAATTAGTTTTTGTTTTCTATGAAAAGCAAAGACCTGTAATAAGATTCAATAGAACTTTTCTCTGTAAAAATGTTGCAAGATATTCAGTGATGATAATTATTACTTGAAAGAAATGATGGGTTTTGAAAAGAATGTAAAAAATGAGGAATATTTTCTTTCTGCTTCTTGTGTTTTCTATGTATTTAATAAATATTTGGATTAAAAAGAAAGAAAACTGTTTCTTAGTGATAATTCAAACTGTACGAGAAGAATGACGAGTAATTTTTGTTTAAGCTAAAAGAAATTACATTGTTTTATTAGGACATGAAATTAAATGCCCACAATATAAAACTGCCCCGTGTGATCGTTAGAATTAAGGAAACTGCTTTTTTAAAAAGTCAGTAAAAATTTTTCAATTCTTGTCAAGCGATGAACAGATGAACTTCGAAAAACATTTCACCGAAACGGGTATTAAATATTTTATTGCTAAAAACAAACCATAATCGTAGAATGAAACAACGAAATCAAGTTACGCAAGTTTCATTTCCAATGTCAAATAACGGAAGGTTATCTACATTTTATTGGAAGGGAATATTTCAAGCAAATGGGATGTTTTTCTAGCAAAGTTTCTGGCAAAGTAAAAAGCTATCCTTTGTAATATTTTAAAAGGCCAGAAAATTAGTCGGGTGACGTCTGATAAAATCAAACAAAGAAAAACATTTTGCAATCATCGTCACTTCAAATATCCGAATCAGGAGTCAGAGTTACGAAAGAAAAGTAGGATTTATAACTTCCATCATCTGAACAAATCATGACTTTCACACAACAATAAAACCTTTTCATTAACACAAAAAGAAAACATAAAAAACAGAGTTTATAAATAATAAATATATTTTCTACTGAAAAATAGCTGATTTAAAGAATTCAATGAAATTGAAACAACTTTTTGGGGATTTGCGATAAATAGAAAAAATAAAAAATCTGTAAAATAAAATAACTTGCGTGTGTCTGGGAATGTTCGGTGGTGTTCGGAGAAAGTTTGTTGCGGTCGACGAGAAGAGACGATGGCAATGAAGATTGGAATCGTTTGGTGTGTGTCTGATCGCAAGGGTTACCCGCCAGTTTTTATAGGCATCAGGCGGGTCTGCGCAAAAATAGGGCTGGTTCTAAGAAACTGGGATTGGGAGCGGCTAGTAACAGTAGGAAAGAGAGAAAGAGGGAGTTTAAAAATAAATTTGAAATGTAATTGTAAACCGGAACTAAAGGAAATTAAAAAGAAAGTTGAAAATAAAATTTGCGTTTGTGTGTTTGAGAGAGAGAAGGGGGGGAGAGGGGAGAGATGGGATAAGAAGGGGAAGAGATAGAGAAAGAGAGAGTGGGATGTGTGTGTAAATTTGCACATTGATACTGAGAACACAGAACCTTGAAAATAAAAGTGAAAAATTGGAGTTGGATGCGGGAAAGGAATAAACTAAACTTCATGACATCAATTAAAATTAAGCATAGATAGATAGATTTTATTTATCTTCCTCCCACAAGGTAAGATGTGACACAAGGTCGGGAAAGTGGGATTTGAAACACCAGCGCTCGAGAATTTGAGCACTCTCTGGCCATTTAAAAATTGCCTGCGCAGCCCTGTCGGCATTCTCCGGTAGGGGCGACTCAGGCGATTAGAAATAAACTAACCCCTTCTCAAAGGGGGGAAGCTAAGCCTGGGAGGGTGCATCTCCTAGAACTGCACAGAACAGATCAGACCGATAGACCGGCGTAAATCAAGACCCGAAGGCCCAGACAATACCGGTCTATGGGGTAAGATAGATAGATAGATAGATAGATAGATAGATAGATAGATAGATAGATAGATAGATAGAGAAAGACAGTGATAAATATGAGTGTGAGAGAGAGGGAAAGATAGGGATGATAGAGAGAGGGAGAGAGAGAGAGAAAATTGTCAAATTGTTTGGAGGCGTAAGCGTAGAAAACCCCTTTAAGTTTTCTAACACATCCAAAAAGATTTCGATAACACAACGGCGAGATTTCGACCTAAGACCATTTTTCTCATCTCGTCCATATTTCGAATGTTCAATTGGAGTGAAAGCTTAGTTGTTGGGAGGAGCATGAGTTTTCTATGTGAGGGAATGTGGTAAGTATGGGATATCATTCGATAAGGAATTTCGTCTTTCACGCAGCAAAACGTTTACAAACTGTAAGGCGTGTTTCCTCATGAAATAACGATCACTATTTGTGGTGTCCTTTTGCCAGTTTTGTATGATCGCTAAAAAAAGTCTTTATGATGAAAAATCGATTTGAACAACATTACATCAATTTTTATTTTATATTTGTTGTTCATTTCTATCTACCTATTTATCTATGTATCTATCTAAACGCCCATCCAGTCTGCCTGTCTGTTTGACTGTCTACGTATCCCTTTGTGGATGTATGCATACATTATCTATATGATAAAGGTGAACGTACGTGTGTTCGATTCGCTTCAATCATCACGTATGCAAATTTATTTTATGAGCAAAGAAGGAAGGATTAATCTTAATAATGATAATACTACTACTACTACTACAACTACTGATGATGATGATGATGATGATGATGATGATGATGATGATGATGATGATGATGATGATGATGATGATGATGATGATGATGATGATGATGATGATGATGATGATGATGATGATGATGATGATGATGATGATGATGATGATGATGATGATGATGATGATGATGATGATGATGATGATGATGATGATTTTTTTTTTTTTTTTGTTTCTATGTGTATTTTACTTTTTTTAAAAAAGTGATTTTAATATGTACGTATGACTTTTAGAAGAAATTTGATGTCGAAGCTTATAGATAAAAATGGGTCCTTAATTAACAAAATTAAGTTTTAATTATTGCGGAAATCGACCGAGATCCCAGAATGCAACACAATCACTTGGTCACACGTAAAACTTGAGATAAGTACACGTATAATTTTTTATTTAATTCTTTTTTTTTTGTTTCTATGTGTATTTTACTTTTTTAAAAAAAAGTGATTTTAATATGTACGTATGACTTTTAGAAGAAATTTGATGTCGAAGCTTATAGATAAAAATGGGTCCTTAATTAACAAAATTAAGTTTTAATTATTGCGGAAATCGACTCAGATCCCAGAATGCAACACAATCACTTGGTCACACGTAAAACTTGAGATTAGTACACGTATAATTTTTGATTTAATTCTTTTTTTTTTGTTTCTATGTGTATTTTACTTTAAAAAAAAAAAGTGATTTTAATATGTACGTATGACTTTTAGAAGAAATTTGATGTCGAAGCTTATAGATAAAAATGGGTCCTTAATTAACAAAATTAAGTTTTAATTATTGCGGAAATCGACCCAGATCCCAGAATGCAACACAATCACTTGGTCACACGTAAAACTTGAGATAAGTACACGTATAATTTTTTATTTAATTCTTTATTTTTTGTTTCTATGTGTATTTTACTTTAAAAAAAAAAGTGATGTTAATATGTACGTATGACTTTTAGAAGAAATTTGATGTCGAAGCTTATAGATAAAAATGGGTCCTTAATTAACAAAATTAAGTTTTAATTATTGCGGAAATCGACCCAGATCCCAGAATGCAACACAATCACTTGGTCACACGTAAAACTTGAGATAAGTACCCGTATAATTTTTGATTTAATTCTTTTTTTTTTTGTTTCTATGTGTATTTTACTTAAAAAAAAAAAAGGTGATTTTAATATGTACGTATGACTTTTAGAAGAAATTTGATGTCGAAGCTTATAGATAAAAATGGGTCCTTAATTAACAAAATTAAGTTTTAATTATTGCGGAAATCGACCCAGATCCCAGAATGCAACACAATCACTTGGTCACACGTAAAACTTGAGATAAGTACACGTATAATTTTTGATTTAATTCTTTTTTTTTTTGTTTCTATGTGTATTTTACTTTTTAAAAAAAAAGTGATTTTAATATGTACGTATGACTTTTAGAAGAAATTTGATGTCGAAGCTTATAGATAAAAATGGGTCCTTAATTAACAAAATTAAGTTTTAATTATTACGGAAATCGACCCAGATCCCAGAATGCAACACAATCACTTGGTCACACGTAAAACTTGAGATAAGTACACGTATAATTTTTTATTTAATTCTTTTTTTTTTTTTGTTTCTATGTGTATTTTACTTTTTAAAAAAAGGTGATTTTAATATGTACGTATGACTTTTAGAAGAAATTTGATGTCGAAGCTTATAGATAAAAATGGGTCCTTAATTAACAAAATTAAGTTTTAATTATTGCGGAAATCGACCCAGATCCCAGAATGCAACACAATCACTTGGTCACACGTAAAACTTGAGATAAGTACCCGTATAATTTTTGATTTAATTCTTTTTTTTTTTGTTTCTATGTGTATTTTACTTAAAAAAAAAAAAAGGTGATTTTAATATGTACGTATGACTTTTAGAAGAAATTTGATGTCGAAGCTTATAGATAAAAATGGGTCCTTAATTAACAAAATTAAGTTTTAATTATTAAATAATCCACAGAAGCGGAAGTCAAACCCCTCTCCCTAGCACTACAACCAAGAATACAAGCAGAAAAGTGGAGGGGAACCTATCGTTTCCTTGCATTTGCTATTATGGAGCGGCCAAGAAAACTTATACGTGTCCTTATATAACATATATATATATATATGCTTTTTTTTGTGTGGTAGTGCACAATATCACTCATTAAAATGAATGTGACAATCACTATCCCTATGACAGGACCACAGGCAAAATAAGCCTGGGCCTGGTGTGGCCACACACACCAAAAATATGAATAATGCACAATAATATAAATACAAGCCGTGGGACTCGGGAGAAAGACCTGAGTGTCATGATGGGCAGGTGCTCCCTCGTTACCCAACATGGGGGACCCGGTCCGCATCCTGCGAATGTTGGCCCTTCTCATTTCAGAAACAAGACAACGGACAAGAACCAGGTAAGTAACCTCTCTGATTCCAGGTACGACAAGGACACAGACCAAAGACAGGAAAACAACAAACTGAAAGGATATAGAAAGAAATGGACCACGAAAGAGAACAGACTGGTGATGGAGTGCTATTATAAAAGCCGCTACCCTACAGAAAGAGGCTACCGAAAACGAATGAAACATCTCTGGGACATTGCTAGTGACTACCATACAACGGAACAAAGGATAGCAGATCAAGCAAGACAGATCCTCAAGCGAGGATGGTTCTCGGAGATGGAACTGACGGAAATCAGACAGAAGGCTAATGGCGAAACGGAGCAAGAAACACCACCAAAGGAGAGACCACAGAAAGAGGACGGGCAAAACATACACACTGAAACTGAAGAGATGGAAGACTACGGAATCACAGAACCAGGGGAGATAGAAGACTGCGGAACCACAGAACCTGCTGAGATAGAACTCAACGAAAAAGAAGCAAGTGAAGTGGAGAACATTAGACGATACATGTTAGAAAACAAAACAAAACTTCCATCTCTCAGGAATGAAGTAGCGAAGAAGTTACAAGCAGAAACAGAAAGAGTAAACAGACTCCTCACACACATCCCAACAGAAACTATTACAGACCTAAACAACCTGATATATGCAGGGGCAAAATCGGTAAGTATGAAACTAAGAAACGAAGAGAATGGACAAAAGAGAGGACCGACAAAACCTGGATGGGAAATCAGACTGGAAACCCAGATCATAAAACTTCGCAAAGAAGCTAAAACCGTGAACAGAAGGAAGGAGGACATGAAACGATTAAGAAGCAAAAATCAGAAACGCAAGGAAAAACTAAATGAGAAACATGAAGAAATAAAACAAAGGATAGCAGCAATAGAAGGAAGACTGAGACGATACAGGTACAAATCAGAACAGAGCAAACAGAACAGGACCTTTGAAAACAATGAAAGCCAGTTCTACAAAAACGTAAATGGAGAAAAAACAACAACAGAGCAACCGAACCCAACAGAAACAAAACAATTCTGGAGCAAGATATGGGAAGAACCAAAAAAGCACAACAAGAATGCCCAATGGTTGAAAAACATGAGAGATGAACTGCAGGAAATCGAAGAAGGAACCGAAACAGAAATCAACAAAGAAACGATCAAGAAAACCCTAAAAAAAATGGCAAATTGGAGAGCACCAGGCCACGATGGAATACATGCATACTGGTTTAAAAAATTCACGACCCTGCATGAAAGAATAGCGCAGAAACTGAGCGGATGTATCCGCAAAACAGACGTACCAGAATGGATGACGGAAGGAAGAACAACACTAATACAAAAAGACCCCAAAAAGAGAACTACCCCCAGCAACTACAGACCGATAACATGTCTACCAATAATGTGGAAAATTCTCACAGCACAACTGAGAGAACAAATCTACCAATCTCTGGACAATCGTGGACTGCTCCCCGAGGAACAAAAAGGATGCCGGAAAGGACAAAGAGGGGCACATGATCTATTATACATTGATCAAAAGACCCTGAAGGAGGTGAAGAGCAGACAAAAGAACATAACCATGGCATGGATTGACTACAAGAAAGCCTACGACAGAATCCCCCAAACATGGATAATTGAATGCTTAAAGATATACAAGATACCAGACAGGATTATTAATCTCATCCAGAAAGCGATGGAAACATGGAGACTAAAACTGACAGCCGGAGGACAATACCTATCCGAGATAAAAATACAGAGAGGCATTTTTCAAGGAGACTCTCTATCACCACTACTGTTTATAATAGCCATGATGCCACTCAACTACATACTCAGAAAGTGTGATGCCGGATACAGGTTTACGGATACAGAACAAAGAATAAACCACCTGATGTACATGGATGACCTTAAACTGTTTGCAAAAAACAAAAAAGAACTGGAAAAGCTGATAAACACAACCAGGATATTCAGCCAGAATATCCAAATGGAGTTTGGAATAGAAAAATGTGCACTGCTAGAGATCAAAAAAGGAAAACTGGAGACGACAGAAGGTATAGAACTCCCCAACCAAGAGGAGATGAGGGCGCTAGGAGAACAAGATAGCTACAAATACCTGGGAGTTCTGGAAGCAGACACAATTAAATATACAGAAATGAAAGAGAAGATTGGAAAAGAATATCTACGAAGAACAAGGAAACTCTTAGAAACTAAACTATATAGCAGAAACCTAGTAAAAGGGATAAACACATGGGCTGTATCACTAATAAGATACTCTGGACCATTCATAGGCTGGACCAAAGAAGAACTCAGGCACCTTGACCAAAGAACTAGAAAACTAATGACTATGCACAATGCATTGCACCCAAAAGACGACACGGACAGACTCTACGTGAAAAGAAATGAAGGAGGTAGAGGACTGGTAAGTATAGAAGACTGTGTGGAAGACACCAAAAAAGAGCTGGAGAAATATGTAACCCAGAACACGGAAAGACTGATCACCACAGCAAGAGACACCAGCCCAACAAACAACTACGGAAGTACTTAACCCAGAAACAAAAAGACAAGAAAGGAAAAGTGGGAAGAAAAATAACTACATGGACGCTTTATAAGACTCACAAGCGATGAAGCCAATGAAAACAGCTGGGCATGGCTAAGAAGAGGACACCTGAACAGAGAAACGGAAACTCTGCTGACGGCCGCACAGAACAATGCGATTAGGACAAACTTTATTAAAGCAAAGATAGATAAAACCCAGGAAAACAGCAAATGCCGACTGTGTGGACAAAGAGACGAAACTATAAATCATATAAGTGAATGCAGCAAGCTAGCACAAAGGAAATACAAGAACAGACATGACAGCATGGGGAAAGAAGTACACCGGGAAATGTGCAAACAACTGAATTTCGAATATGTAAAAAAACGGTACAAACACAAACCAGAAACTGTACTAGAAAACGAAAAACACAAAATCATATGGGATATGAATGTACAAAAAGACAAACCCATAACAGCAAGGAGACCGGATATGATAATAATCAACAAGAAAGAAAAATCCTGCAAAATCGTGGACTTTGCCGTTCCAGCAGACCACAGAGTGAAGATCAAAGAGACGGAAAAAAGAAGCAAATATACTGAACTTGCCAGAGAATTGAAAGGAATATGGAACATGAAGAAAGTCAGTATAACACCAATAATCATAGGAGCACTAGGAACAGTCCCCAAAAACAGGGAGAAAAAACTAGGAGAAATAGGAATCAAAGAGATAACTGAGACCATACAAAGGACAGTAATGATAAAAACAGCTACAATCCTGAGAAATGTCCTCGAATGCGGAAACCAACCCACATAAGCAACGAATGGAGAACAAACACATGGAAGCACAAAACAACAGAACCGGGGAAAATACAACCGCACGAATGAGGCGCAAGCATAGGCTGACGCCACAAAAATTATGGACAGAGGGTCGAGGAGGGAAAGCGCAAACCAGACCTCCACTGGAAGAGCGCGGACAGCTCTGGGACCTTGGGAAGGCTTGTTGCCACTCGGGCCCCAGAGGGGACCGATGGCCTTTATCAGCTGGAAATCGTTGGTAGGTGGCTGTTGCGATTACCGCAAGGTCATCAGCGGTGATGAACGAAAAGAGGTGGAGCATACTGGAGGCCTGAGGAGACTTGTTGTCACTCGGACTCCAGGGAATACCACAGGTTGTTGGCAGTGGGTGACCACTGACGATGACCAGTGTGATAACTCCTAATAATAATAATAATAATAATAATAATAATACAGACGAATAACCTGTTTACCAACAATGTAGAAAATCCTAACGGCACAACTGAGAGAACAAATCTGCCACTCCACTTGGTGGACAATTGTGGACTTCTCTCTGAAAAAAAAGATGCCAGAAAAGGAAAATAGGGACGCATGACCTCTTATACATAGATCAAAAGATCCTGAAGGGGTAAAAATAACATTTCTATGGCATGGATTGACTACAAGAAATCTTACGACAGTATTCTTCAAGCATGAATAATTACATGCTTAAAAACGTACACGAAAACTGTACATAGTTATTAATCTCATTAAGAAAGCAATGGAAACATGGAGACTAGAACTGACAGCTGGCGGACAACACTTGACTGAGATAAAAATGCAGAGAGGCATTTCCGAGGAAACTCCTTCTCACCATTACTATATTTATCATAGTCATGATGTCACTCAACTAGATACTCAGGAAATGTGATGCCGAATACAAGTTAACAGACACAGAAAAAATAATAAACCCCCTCATGTACATGGACTACCTGAAGCTATTTGCAAAAAGTAAAAAGGAACTGGAACAGCTGATAAATACGACCAGAATCATCAGCCAGGACATTCAAATGGAATTTAGAATGGAAAAGTGTGCACTGCTAGGGATGAAAAGGGGAAAACTGAAGACATTAGAGGGCATAGAACTTCCCAACCAAGAAGAGATGAGGGCATTAGGCGGACAGGATAGCTCTAAATATTTGGAAGTGCTGAAAGCAGACACCATCAAATCTACGGAAATGGAAGAGCAGATTGGAAAAGAATACCTGAGAAGAATAAGAAAACTCTTAGAAACGAAATTATATAGCAGAAACCTAGTAAAAGGAATAAACACTTGGGCAGTATCACCAATAACATACTCTGGACCCTCCATAGGCTGGACTAAAGAAGAACTAAAGAAGAACTCAGGCACCTGGACCAGAAGATCAGAAAATGTATGACCACGGGCAACGCACTACACCCAAAAGACGATGCGAACAGACTTTACGTGAAAAGAAACGAAGGGGGGTGAAGAAGGCTTATCACGGCAAGAGACGCTATACTAATGAACAACTCTTGAAGCGTAACAACCAGAAACAAAAAGACGAGAAAAAAGTCGGAAGAAAAACAGCTATGGGGACGTTTTATAAGAATGACCAGGGAAGAGACCAACAAACATTCCTGAGCATGGCTAAGA